>JAECUM010096016.1:0-17790 GCA_016617855.1 Megalonaias nervosa | reverse complement strand
ACAGATCTCGTAATAGGTGTTGGTAATCCTCCACTGTTTGAATAGTGTCATTGATTTCCTTCCACGGAATCTCTTGTATTACGAATGATAAAGGTCGTGGCATAGTAGTTTGTTTTTATACCTCTTTTCTCTTATCTCAATCACTTCTCCTAGAGCGAAAGTAATGAACGTAGTGAGTAATTTCTCACCACTGCCATTCCAGGAAACGGTCAAGAATGTCAATAAAATCTTCAAATGTAAATGGTCTAAAGCGAAATAGTAGAACGAACGCACCCTTGATCCAGAGAAATCGGACTTGTTTGCTGACTTTTGTCAATTTCCTCTTGTGAATTTCTCGACACAAAAGTTCTACAGTCACTAATTGAGATTTGGCTCTGGCAAGTCCCTCCCAAATGTCATTGTAGATCGTCTCTTGCAATTCCTTTGGTAATCTTTGAAGATTATTTTTTACATCGGGTTTAAATACTTGTCTAGGGGTTGTCCAACGTTTGACTCCTAACCCCGTAGCTGGTTTAGTACACGACATGGTATGCCCACTTCAATGACGAGGTCCCACTAAAGGTAGGTAGTGACAATCTGGAGACCATCGAACATGTTCCAGGTAAGCGCAAGTCTTTCTTCTCCCACTCGTGAAGTGACACACCACAACTGAAGCACTTGACTTTATCCCCTTCGCCCAAGTAGATAAATCCAGCTCTAGCTAATTCTTCGGGGGTAGGTCCTCCCAGATATTTTGGCCATTTTCCTCGAAAGGTTTAGAATCGACTTTCATAGTCACAGTATTCTGGCAAACGCACAGGGAACAAATATTCGTCTTTCACAGGTTCATTTCGATGAGGGTACGGTGAAATATGTAGGAGTCTGCTCAGTTTTACATGATATCCGTAGGGTGGTAGCCGCATGGTTTCATTAGGATGACATCCACCATGAAAACCAGTAAAGTGAAAAGGTGTGCGATAACGAGTGGCATCACTTTCACATCCATCAGGTTTGACATGCCCAGCATCACTTTCCATGGTAGGTACAGTCGTAGCAACTTTTCCATGATGTGGTACTGAATCACTGAGGTCATAGCGTACGGCATCCCTATCATCGCAAGGCACAGCATCGTACTCGAGTTTGCTCTTGCTTGATACTTGCTGTTTGAAAGGATTCATCTTTCTCGCTTGGCAATGGTAGTCACAATGAACTATCGGTCTTGGACGTTGTCCCTTTTTATACTAGTCGTAATGAAGTCTCGAGTTTGTACATCGTTCTTTTTTTATGACCAGTTTTGGAAGTCTTCCTTTCTTTCTTCTTGGGCATCGGTACTACCTTCTCTAAGGTACCATCATACCTGAACCGTAGTGTGATGGGTGGAAATGCCATAGAAAGGTAAGGACAATGCGGAGACCATTGAGTATGTTCCAGAATAGCTGAATCTTTATAGAGACATCGATCCATACGCAACTTTAGACCTCAACTGAACCACTGTACTTCGTATCCCAATCCAGTCTCAGGTCCCAAGTAGACAAACCCTGTTCTAACTAAAACATTCGCAGTAGGTAATCCTTCCCTATCCGTGGGCCATTTTTGAAACGTTTCCAGTCGACTGGCACAACTGCAATAGTCAGGGAAGAAAACAGGAAAATGGTATGGTTTGAACTTGGAATTCTCTGTGGGTTTCTCACTCGATTCTTGCTGTGTCGAAGCCATTCTTCTTCTTGGTGACTATCGTCTTGGAACCATTTTTTTATACCAGCGTGTCAGTACGGTAAAGTGAAGTGATTGGGAAGCCGTACTCGCTTCTGGTACACGATTTGATAGACTTTTTCCAAGGGCCGGCTAACGATTTGGTGTGTGGGTAAACGTACAATCTTGTGCGGTTCGTGGGTGGTCACTTTAAAATTTCCATCCTCTCCAGACTGCAAGGCTTCTTTCAAGACGCCAAAGTTTATCAGCTGACTGGTGCAATAATTGAGAGTCAAACCTTTCACTTTGCACTCCGTGTTCACTTCTCCTTGTGGGTCACGGTATTCGTATCCGTAATTTTTGGGACCGCCACTTGCAAAACTTAGAATCTTGTCGTCGGGATGCTCGTCCGTCCAGGCTCCTAAACGGTCTCCTTCGATGACAAGGTGAGGTTGACCCAGGCGATCGATGCAGATGCAACTGTCCGTGTCAAAATACAGTACACGATCTCCTAATAGTTCTAAAGCTTCGTACAGTCTTAAGCGAGCATGGGCTGTCACGTAAGCCGCAATGATGACATTTCCAAATTCGTCAGCTTCTACAAAGTCCAGTTCTTCTTCGTAATTGACTAAGATCAAGTCCTCACGAACGACGTCCACGTGTTTCATGTATTTGGTTTTCTCGTGAATCATCTGAAAGTAGCGGGAAGGTTCTGTCAAATACTCCGTCTTAGGTAAACACGGTCGTTGTGCCATTTTGCCCCACAAACAATTTAACATCACTTTGGCAAACGATCGCCTTCCTTCGTTTTTCTCGATGTGGTCTAAAGTGATGCCTTCCTGCTCCCAGTATTTCTCTTTGAATTTTTTTTAGTCTTCGGGAGTGTGGCAGTAGGAGGGATAGCCGCTAGCTTCTTGTTTCAGTTTCAAAAAGGCATTCACGTAGTCTGCAAAAATGCCTTTCTGAGTCTTGTCGCCCTTGTGGTAATTTTCTGTCTTGGGAAAGTGGTAAAGTTCGTACACTTCTAACAGCTGGTATCCCAAGTCCAGAGCTTTGAACAATTCCACACTGACCCACGTTCTCGTCAAGGCGCGTTCTCCCCGAGTGTGCTGACAAGGTTGGTCTTGGTTGCACGTTTCGGCACAAGTACGGCACAAGGGAAACATCAGTTTTCCTTGGCAATGGTGAGGTAAAACGGGATGGTACAAGTACGTGGGAGGCAAGACTTTACATTTGATCTATCCTTCGTATTGTCGAATATTGTTCACGTCGATGTGTTCCGTCAGCAATTGTGGGTGCCCTGCGGGAAAGTGACAATATTTGCACACGTACGGATACAGAGAACACACGTCCAAGTATTTGATTTCCTCTCCTTTCTCTTTGTCGGCTTGGTATAGCAAACATCTGGCATTCGTCCGTCCTCCGTACAAACTGTCCCTTGGGTTCAGTGGGTCTACCAGCTTGTAACTTTCCACGATGCGCTTAAACTCGGGATCGGTTTTCAATCGCTGATTGTACTCGTGTTCCCACATTTCTACCACTTGGTATCCTTGCTCTTCTGACTTCAAGCGTCTCTGAGAAGTGCCCTGGTACAAGTCTTCCATAGTCCGCTGTAAAAACTGATTTTGAGTGTTACGTTGAGGGTAGCAGATGGGACATTCGTGACATAAGCACCCGTTAAACTCGTACACAATTTGGGGGTTTTCTAAGTCCCAGCCATCTACCGAATACCTTCTAATAGTCTTTTCGCCTCCTCCGTTGCGGACATGTTGGATCCATTTGTCTTCCTTGTCGCACAAGTAATGTAACCAGGGTAGGGCTTTGACTGAGTATTGACGTTTGACAAAATTGGTCGTTTGAGGACTGATGACAGCTAGGGTGTTTTCGGGCATAAATCGTTGGCGGTACATTAAGTAACACGCTTTGGCAATGGTGCAGGCTTCTTTCAAAGGATCGATCCCTCCGTGTTCCATGAACAGTTCTCGAAATTTTCCACAGCAACGACGTAAGATGTCCACGTCGGAACGACAATATTTTAACATTTCTTCCTGAAAGTCGAAGGGGTCGGAGGCGTGAGTCTGGTACCATGCGTAGAAAGCTTCTCGTTGTTCGGTACGCATGTTGTCGGGGTCGTAGAAGTAAGCCTCAGGCAAATGGGGTAGAACGGCATATTGATTGGGTTCGGTATTGAAAAAGTGCGGAAAATAGCCTTTGGCCATTTCTATCATTCCAAACGTTTTAGGCATGCGACTCAAAGGCATGGCCAAGTAACTCATCGAATCTTTAAACTGCACTTGCCCACTTGCATGGAAATGATTTTGGCTCCGTTCAAAGTCACTTTCGGACGTTCGGTACTTTGTTCCGTATAGTATCTCAACAGAAATTGTCCATCGTATCCCGAGAAATTGTGAGCCATCACCGTGGCATGGCGATGACAATCTCCGTAACGTTCGATATCTTCTTGGCTCCAGACAGGGTGTAGAGGCTAAAAATCCCTTACATTTCGATCCGCAATGCTTATGTTGCTCTCGATTGTTATAGCCATAGTCACATTTCTCACAGTAATAACCGTATTCCAGGAATGCAGTGATACTGGTAATGGCATCAAAATGTTCATCGTGATGATAGACGTGAATGTATTTTCCGTCTTTGAAATTTTTGCCTCGAAACAACAGAGGTCCGCGCACTTCTTGAGGGTGAACTTTCAAGGGGTAACGTGGAGCCAAGACGTCTTGCAATTTTTGCATTTCAGGAATGCCACAGGGTGTGTCTTTGGATAGCCCCGCTTGCTGTTACAGGAGTTCTGCTTCTCTTCGTTGTTTGGCTCGCTCCGATTGTTGAATAGTTTTCCAGGCTCTTTTCCATTCTGCCGTGTTTGTCTTGTCGGCATAAGTTCGTCCCACCACGATGGCATGGGCTAAACACATCTGGTCTTGAGGGTTGTTAATTTGAACGAGGCTCTTTTTGGTGCTGCGAAGGTTGTCTACCAAGATCGCCTTTTTGCGTCCTGTCCCTTGGGGAAGAGACACGTGGGTCATGAACAGTGTCGCTTTTCCATCGGTGATGTGAAACTTGTCGTTGGATTGTTGCACGTGTTGAATCTTGTCCATGACTTTGGAAGGTGTCAGTTCTACCGGGCTGCTAAACTCGATCCACACGGGGGTTCTTCAAACTGTCGTGGCACGGGCTAAACACATCTGGTCTTGAGGGTTGTTAATTTGAACGAGGCTCTTTTTGGTGCTGCGAAGGTTGTCTACCAAGATTGCCTTTTTGCGTCCTGTCCCTTGGGGAAGAGACACGTGGGTCATGAACAGTGTCGCTTTTCCATCTGTGATGTGAAACTTGTCGTTGGATTGTTGCACGTGTTGAATCTTGTCCATGACTTTGGAAGGTGTCAATTCTGCCGGGCTGCTAAACTCGATCCAAACGGGGGACTTCAAACTGTCGTGATGAATGGAAAGTTTCAAGCGATCGTCTTCTTTGGATTCACATTGCCGTTTCAGTGTAGTTAACAAAGAATCCCTCACATCAGTGATGAACCCTTCTGCTTTCTCCAACGGTACGTCGAACTTGAAATCTTTAAACTTCACTGCGTACGTGTAGGCCGTAGTTCTAAATTTTCTGGAGGAGCGTTTGTCGGTCTCTCGAATGTGGTAGTACTTTTGAGGGTTTACTGGTGGTGATGGACTTTGAGTGTAGACTCTCTGGGCCTAGATTCTGGTTCACTCATCTCATCTTCAAAATCGCTGGCATGAATTTGAGCCAAGACTTCAGCTACTGTGCGAGGCGATAAATCACATTTCTGCCTCTTACTTTCTTCTCCTTTCTTTTCAAAATGATGCGATCGTTTCATCTTGACTGCAAAAAGTCAGATGACTATATTTGAAACGCCATGGACCCCTATATATTTATGTCAGGCTTAGTGCATATATAAAGGGCTGGTGCCTTCCCTCTCAGTATTCATTTTGCTCTCAAACCGTTCAACACGATGGAAGAACCCACACAGATCGAACTTCTGATAAGAGCTTTGCGAGGTGTCATAAGAAAGTTTTCTTCAGACAAGCCGAAGGACTACTCTCCCTCCTTTCGAGATAAAAGTCAAGATACTTGCTATATCTGTCAGAAGAAAGGGCTTTGGGCTACAGAATGTCCAGACCGTCAAAAAAGCAAGACCAGTGTCAGAAGAGACAAAATTCAAGATACCTGTTATCATTGTCAAGAGAAAGGACATTGGTCTTCAGATTGCCCTAAGAAACAACAGGAGCAGGAGGAGGAAGAAGAAAAAGAGGTGACCTCGGCAAAAGAAGAACCCCGTCACGTTCAGAAAAAGAAGACAGAAAAGAAACGAAGACGAGAAAAAAGTCAGGAAGAAGAAGAAGAGGAAAAAAGTGTAAAAGTGAAGAAATTGAAAAAACAGAGAGAGTGAAAGAAGAAAAAAGACACAGAAGAAGTCTATGAACTTTTTAAAAAAGTGTTGTGTTGTGTTGTGTTGTGATACTGAATTGTAAAAATTTGTACCAGAATAGACCAGACTGAAAAAACGTAAGTGTCTCCTGGTTTTGATTGTTTAGAATAATAAGGGTCTACACTCATGCACTCACACACGTACATCATTGAGCAAACAAGGGATTTTGAGTTTTAATTGATTTTGGCAAAATGAATTAGTATCTCTTTTCGAAAGAAGTGAGTGGCCCTGAAAAGGGCCGTTGGGTGTTTGTTTTTTCAGAAAACAATCTCAGAAACGAGAAGCAATCCGCTTTAACTGCCTTAAGCCTTTGTCACGGCCAAGGCCTACTTGTGGACTTGCTCCTGTTAATGATTGGGTAGAAATCACTAGGGGTGGTATCTCTGGTGTAGTAACAGGGTATGGGCTGTTTTGGCTCGGGAAGGTCTTTTTCTCTTGGGTCTTAATAAAGAAGTCTGATACATTTGTTTCAGACTTCTTAACTCGGCCAAAATGTCCAAGAGTACCGTGACCGTTTGACTTTCACTGTTCTCCTTCTCTCCTAGCCTTTGTTTCTTCTCTACTACTTCTTCTTCCTGTCGTTTCCTTCTTGCCTCTTCTTCTCGCTGTTGCTGTTGAAGGAGAAATGCTTGTTCTGCCTCTTTCTGCTGTTGTAAAAATTTCTCCAATTCTTCTTTCTGTCTTTGTTTAAAATCGTCGACGTGTGGTAAAGAAGGAGAAAGTGGCGAAGGTACTGGTACCGGAACAAATTCTTGCGAAGAAGAGAAAAAAATCTACTAAATCCCAGTTGAAATCAACCTCTTCTGGAAGTAGCGCAGTGTTAACTTTGGTAGCCTCTGCTATGCCATCGCTTTTCGTCTCCAAAGCCGGTGCACCCCAATTCATTGTCTTTTTAGTTTCAGTCATGTTTCACAAAACAATGTCGCAAGTAGTAATAGGGGATACCGTAGCGTCAATGGGAATTAGCATTACAGACCCACCCCACCCCGGGACCGTATAGCGTCAAGAAAAAAAAGCACACCCTGGGACCGTATAGCGTCAATGGAAATTTTGTATAGTGACTAGCACACCCTGGTCTGTATAGCGACAAGAGGAATGGAACAGGTGGCATGACGTCACACTGGTAACAATGTAGCAAAAAGAGGAGTACTGTGACGTCATGCTACCTGAGGGAGGGCTATAGACAAACACGAATCAAGAGTATTCGTGTATAAGAAGAGTAAGGATTTTATATATTCGTTTTGGTTGGAGACAAAATGAAAATTAAGATCTTTTCGAGGCATTGGAAGTGGCCCTGAAAAGGACCGTTGTTTGTTATGTTATGTTAACACCATTCCGTTAACATACAGGACATCGCATAGGTCTTCTTTTCTTCCTCAAATTTCTCACAGCATGTCTTAAACTGTGTCTCACTTCTGGTCCGTAGATGAGAGTCCGCTTAAGACAGCCTTGTCTTTCCACATAACATCTTCTTTTCCAAATAGTGGCACCGGTGATCCGGATGACAGTCCATTTTGTTTTCACATACATGGGTAAGTCCGTACGGAACAGCATCGATGATACCAAAGTAGAGGATTCAACGTTGATCAACGTCTTCTCTGTGACGAGAACAGGTGAAGGGAATGAAGTGAACCGCGTTTATTTATAGTGGAAGACCGGATCGAAACGGATTGAAATGGTTCACCAATCCCAACACGCGTTACAAAATTCAGTCACTTCGCGGAGTCTGTCTTCCAATCCGAAGAGAGCTACCTGTGACGTCACATTTCCTATATAGGCACACTAGCGTCTGTGCGCAGTGAATCGATGCGGTAGTGTTTTGTGAAACATGACGGAACCTAAGAAGACAATGAATTGGGGTGCACCGGCTGTGGAGACGAGAATTGATGGTACAGCAGCAGCTACCAAAGTGAACACAGTGCTACTTCCCGAAGAGGTTGATTTCAACTGGGATTTAGTAGATTTTTTCTCTTATTCCCAAGAATTTGTTCCGGTACCAGTACCTTCGCCACTTTCTCCTTCTTTACCACGTGTCGACGATTTTAAACAAAGACAGAAAGAAGAATTGGAGAAATTTTTACAGCAGCAGAAAGAAGCAAAACAAGCATTTCTCCTTCAACAGCAACAGCGAGAAGAAGAAGAGGCAAGAAGGAAACGACAGGAAGAAGAAGTAGTAGAGAAGAAACAAAGTCTAGGAGAGAAGGAGAACAGTGAAAGTCAAAACGGTCACGGTACTCTTGGACATTTTGGCCGAGTTAAGAAGTCTGAAACAAATGTATCAGACTCCTTTATTACGACCCAAGAGAAAAAGACCTTCCCGAGCCAAACAACCTAACCCTGTGACTACACCAGAGATACCACCCCTAGTGATTTCTACTAAATCATTGACAGGAGCAAGTCCACAAGTAGGCCTTGGCAGTGGCAAAGGCTTAAGGCAGTTAAAGAGAATTGATTCTCGTTCCTGAGTTTGTTCTAAGGAAAAAAACACTCAACAGTCCTTTTCAGGGCTACCCAATACTCTCGAAAAGAGTGACTATTCATTTTGCCAAAATCAATTAAAACTCAAAATCCCTTCTTTAACCCTATGATGTACGTGTTGTGAGTGTATGAGTGTAGGTCCTTATTATTTCTAAATAATGAAAACCAAGAGACACTTACGTTTTTTTTCAGTTTGGTCTATTCTGTTACAAATTCTTTACATTTCAATATCACAACATAACAAAACAGAACACAACACTTTTAAAAAGTTCATAGATTTCTTCTTTGTCTTTTTTCTTTCACTCTCTCTGTTTTTTCAATTTCTTCACTTTTACACTTTTTTCCTCTTCTTCGTCTTCTTCTTCCTCACATTTTCCTCGTCTTCTTTTCTTTTCTCTCTTCTCTTTCTGAATGTATCGGGGTTTTTCTTCTGCCGAGGTCACCTCTGTTTCTTCTTCTTCTTCCTCCTCCTTCTCCTGCTCCTGTTGTTTCTTAGGGCAATCTGAAGACCAATGTCCTTTCTCTTGACAACGATAACAGGTATCTTGACTTTTGTCTCTTCTGCCACCGGTCTTGCTTTTATAACGATCTGGACATTCTGTAGCCCAATGCCCTTTGTTCTGACAGATATAGCAAGTATCTTGACTTTTATCGCGAAAGGAGGAAGAGTAGTCCTTCGGCTTGTCTGAAGAAAACTTTCGTATGACACCTCGCAAAGCTCTAATCAAAAGTTCGATCTGTGTGGGTTCTTCCATTGTGCTGATCGGATTGAGAGTGAAATGAATACTGAGAGGGGAGTCACTAGCCCTTTATATATGACCTGGTCTGACATAGATATATAGGGGTTCATGGTGTTTCACATGTAGTCATTTGACTTTTTGCAGTCAAGATGAAACGATCGCATCATTTTGAAAAGAAAGGAGAAGAAAGTAAGAGGCAGAAACGTGATTTATCGCCTCGCACAGTAGCTGAAGTCTTGGCACAAATTCATGCCAGCGATTTTGAAGATGAGATGAGGGAACCAGAATCGAAGCCTAAAGAGTCTACACCAAATCAAAGTCCATTACCATCAGTAAACCCTGAAAAGTACTACCATATTCGGGAGACGGACAAACGCTCTTCCAGAAAATTTAGAACCACAGCCTACACGTACGCAGTGAAGTTTAAAGATTTCAAGTCTGACGTAACCTTGGAAAAAGCAGAAGGGTTCATCACCGATGTGTGGGATTCTTTGTTAACCACACTAAAACGGCAATGTCAAGCCAAAGAAGACGATCGCTTGAGACTTTCTATTCATCACGACAGTTTGAAGTCTCCCGTTTGGATCGAGTTTAGCAGTCCAACAGAATTGACACCTTCCAAAATCATGGACAAGATTCAACACGTACAACAATCCAATGACAAATTTCACATCACGGACGGAAAAGCGACACTGTTCATGACCCACGTGTCTCTTCCCCAAGGGACAGGTAAAAGAAAGTTGATGTTGGTAGACAACCTACGTAGCCTCAAGCGTAGCCTCGTCCAAATTAACAATCCAAAAGACAAGATGTGTTTAGCCCGTGCCATCGTGGTGGGACGAACGTATGCCGACAAGAACGACACGGCAGAATGGAAAAGAGCCTGGAAAACTATTCAACTATCGGACCGAGCCAAACAACAAAGAAAAGCAGAACTCCTGTTACAGCAAGCGGGGTTAGCTAAAGACACGCCCTGTGGCATTCCTGAAATGCAAAAATTGCAAGACGTCTTGGCTCCACGTTACACCTTGAAAGTTCACCCTCAAGAAGTGCGCGGACCTCTGTTGTTTCGAGGTAAAGATTTTAAAGACGGAAAATACATTCACGTCTATCATCACGATGAACATTTTGATGCCATTACCAGTATCACTGCATTCCTGGAATACGGTTATTACTGTGAGAAATGTGACTATGGCTATAACAATCGAGAGCAACATAAGCATTGCGGATCGAAATGTAAGGGATGTTTAGCCTCTACACCCTGTCTGGACCAAGGACAAGAACGAGTGCATTGCTCTGCTTGTCAGCGCACGTTTGTCAGTCCTACCTGTTACCAACAACATCTGAAGACGCAAGGTTCATAGCAGAAATGTGCTTGTCAGCTCTTGAGATTGTGCCCTACTTGTGGACAAGGCATACGTACCAATAGTGTCAAGTTATACATTTGTCGAGGAAAGAAACGATGTCACATTTGTCGCCAAATCGTGGACTTGGAACACCAATGCTACATTCAAAAATACCATTCTAAACATGAAGAAGAAGAAGATAATGACCAGAAGAAGAAAGGGAATTTCATCTTTTTCGATTTCGAATGCATGCAAGAGACTGGCATTCACATTCCTAATTTCTGCGTGGCTCACCGAGCGTGCGAGAAGTGCATCCAAGAGCCTATCTTGACTCATTGCCCTCACTGCAGCAAGATTCCTGGAGGACGTGAAAAAATCTTTCGAGGACCGAACCCACTAGCCGATTTTGCCCAATGGATCTTAGACCCTATCGACGAAACGTGGAGCCAAGAAGATATCGAACGTTACGGAGATTGTCATCGCCATGCCACGGTGATGGCTCACAATTTCTCGGGATACGATGGACAATTTCTGTTGAGATACTATACGGAACAAAGTACCGAACGTCCGAAAGTGACTTTGAACGGAGCCAAAATCATTTCCATGCAAGTGGGTCAAGTACAGTTTAAAGATTCAATGAGTTACTTGGCTATGCCTTTGAGTCGCATGCCTAAAACGTTTGGCATGACAGAAATGGCCAAAGGCTATTTTCCACACTTTTTCAATACCGAAGCCAATCAACACGCCGTTCTACCCCATTTGCCTGAGGCTCACTACTACGACCCCGACAACATGCGTACCGAACAACGAGAAGCATTCTACGCATGGTACCAGACTCACGTTTCGGACCCTTTTGACTTTCAAGAAGAAATGTTAAAATATTGTCGTTCCGACGTAGACATTTTACGTCGTTGCTGTGGAAAATTTCGAGAACTGTTCATGGAACACGGAGGGATCGATCCTTTGAAAGAAGCTTGTACCATTGCCAAAGCGTGTTCCTTAGTGTATCGTCAACGATTCATGCCCGAAAACACCCTAGCTGTCATCAGTCCTCAAACGACCAATTTTGTCAAACGTCAATACTCGATCAAAGCCCTACGCTGGTTACATTACTTGTGTGACAAGGAAGACAAATGGATCCAACACGCTCGCAACGGAGGAGGCGAAAAAACCATCGGAAGGTATTCGGTAGATGGCTGGGACTTGGAAAACCCCAAGATTGTGTACGAGTTTAACGGGTGCTTATTTCACGGATGTCCCATCTGCTACCCTCAACGTGACACTAAAAACCAGTTTTACAACGGACCATGGAAGACTTGTACCAGGCCACTTGTCAGCGACGCTTGAAGTTAGAAGAGCAAGGATACCAAGTAGTGGAAATGTGGGAACACGAGTACGATCAGCGATTAAAAACCGATCCCGAGTTTAAGCGCATCGTGGAAAGTTACAAGCTGGTGGACCCTCTGAACCCAAGGGACAGTTTGTACGGAGGACGGACGAATGCCACCTGTTTGCTGTACCAAGTCGACGAAGAGAAAGGAGAAGAAATCAAATACTTGGACGTGTGTTCTCTGTATCCGTACGTGTGCAAATATTGCCACTTTCCCGCAGGGCACCCGCAACTGCTGACCGAACACATCGACGTAGACAATATTC
The DNA here is from genome assembly GCA_016617855.1 of Megalonaias nervosa. Classification (NCBI taxonomy): domain Eukaryota; kingdom Metazoa; phylum Mollusca; class Bivalvia; order Unionida; family Unionidae; genus Megalonaias; species Megalonaias nervosa. Next base: position 5,434 of record JAECUM010096016.1, on the reverse strand, counting down.
GACAATACGAAGGATTGATCAAGTGCAAAGTCTTGCCTCCCACTAATTTGTACCATCCCGTTTTACCACATCATTGCCAAGGAAAACTGATGTTTCCCTTGTGTCGTACTTGTGCTGAAACGTGCAACCAAGACCACCCTTGTCAGCACACTCAGGAAGAACGCGCCTTGACGGGAACGTGGGTCAGCGTGGAATTGTTCAAAGCTCTGGACTTGGGATACCAACTGTTAGAAGTGTACGAACTTTACCACTTTCCCAAGACAGAAAAATACCACAAGGGCGACGATTCTCAAAAAGGCATTTTTGCAGACTACGTGAATGCCTTATTGAAACTGAAACAAGAAGATAGCGGCTATCCTTCATGCTGTCACACTCCCGAAGACCAAAAGAAATTCAAAGAGAAATACTGGGAGCAGGAAGGCATCACTTTAGACCACATCGAGGAAAACGAAGGAAGGCGATCGTTTGCCAAAGTGATGTTAAATTGTTTGTGGAGTAAAATGGCACAACGACCGTGTTTACCCAAGACGGAGTATTTGACAGAACCTTCCCGCTACTTCCAGATGATCACGACAAAACCAAATACATGAAACACGTAGACGTCGTTCGTGAGGACTTGATCTTAGTCAATTACGAAGAAGAACTGGACTTTGTAGAAGCCGACGAATTTGGAAATGCCATCATTGCGGCTTACGTGACAGCTCATGCTCGCTTAAAACTGTACGAAGCTTTAGAACTATTAGGAGATCGTGTACTGTATTTTGACACGGACAGTCGCATCTACATCGATCGCCTGGGACAACCTTTCCCTGTCATCGAAGGAGACCGTTTAGGAGCCTGGACGGACGAGCATCCCGACGACAAGATTCTCAGTTTTGCAAGTGGCGGTCCCAAAAATTTCGGTTACGAATACCGTAACCCACAAGGAGAAGTGAACACGGAGTGCAAAGTGAAAGGATTGACTCTCAATTATCGCACCAGTCGAGTGGTGAACTTTGGCGTCTTGAAAGAAGCCTTGAAGTCTGGAGACGATGGAAAGTTTAAAGTGACCACCCACGAACCGCACAAGATTGTACGTTTACCTACACACCAAATTGTCAGTCGACCCTTGGAAAAAGTTTATCAAATCGTGTACCAGAAGCGAGTTCGGCTTCCCAATCACTTCACTTTACCGTACGGTCATGCCGATATTGGTCAGCATATAAAAAGGGACAACGTTCAAGGTCGATAGTTCATTGTGACTACCATTGCTAAGCGAGAAAGATGAATCCGTTCACACAGCAAGTATCCAGTAAGAGTAAACTCGAGTACGATGCTGTGCCTTGCGATGGTAGGGATGCCGTACGCCATGACCTCAGTGATTCAGTACCACATCATCATGGGAACTTTGCTATAACTACTACTACTACCATACCTACCATGGAACGTGATGCTGTACGTGTCAAACCTGACGGATGTGAAAACGATGCCACTCGTTGTCGCACACCTTTTCACTTTACTGGTTTTCATTGTGGATGTCATCCTAATGAAACCATGCGACTACCACCCTACGGATGTCATGTAAAACTGAGCAGGCTCCTACATATTTCACCGTACCCTCATCGAAATGAACCTGTGAAAGACGAATATTCGTTCCCTGTGCGTTTGCCAGAATACTGTGATTTTGAAAGTCGATTGCAAACCTTCCAAGGAAAATGACCAAAATATCTGGGAGGACCTACCCCCGAAGAATTAGCTAGAGCTGGATTTATCTACTTGGGCGAAGGGGATAAAGTCAAGTGCTTCAGTTGCGGTGTCTCACTTCACCAGTGGGAGATGAAAGATTGCGTTTACCTGGAACATGCTCGATGGTCTCCGGAGTGTCACTACCTACCTTTAGTGGGACACAAGTAATCTTTGGATGGATGCTTTACAAGAGAACATTCGTGGTTTACCTGTGGAGTTGAGAGAACGCATTTACCAAGAGTTGGTCAAAATACAAGTGAAACGAAAAGAACCATTGCATCCGTTACGTCACCGATGTTTGAACCACTGGTACCTAAATGCTATAAGAGGATTGATTCTGATGAAAGTGTTCCAGTGGTCAGACATTCATCAACTACCCGAGGGTAAGAAGGATTGGTTTGTTACCGATTCTCTTTACTACAAGGTACACTTACTGCAACGAATTCTAGAAGAAGAGTTAAAGGGTTACCAAAATCTTGTACACAATGTAAACTTAGAAAAAGAGAGAACTTATGAACGACGTGTGATGTGGAAGTTAGTGACTAAATATTTTGGATACGTCGACGGAATACGATCACTTCTGTACAAAAAGTACACTTATTGCCTCCGACAAAAAGAGGTATAAAAACCTTCTACCATGTCACAACCTTTATCATTTGTGATACAACAGATTCCGTGGAAGGAAATCAATGACACTATTCAAACGGTGGAGGATTACCATTGCCTTTTACGAGAACTGTCTCCATTGAATTGGGATCGACGTGTAGTGTGTGTCTTAGTGACTTGCTTTCTGGAATTTCGTTTACCAGCTGATTCTTTGTGGACTCTTTACGAACATTACCTATTACTCCAAAACAAAACATGAAAGTGATCCCTTTAAATGTCCACGAGGGACTCATTCTGTTCAAAGCTTTGCGCTTTCATTTGGATACTTCTCAACCTCTACGGGAAAACAAGATTCGTCAACTTTTAGGCACTGAAGATGTGTACGACGACGTGTGTGTAGCTTGTGACTTACACCCTCACTGGACAGATGTACGTGACTGGAAAAGTTTGGGGTTTGAGGCTTGGACTAAAGAAGTGGCACACTATGCCAAAGATTTGTAATCCTAAAAAATTAAAACGTTCCGTGAAAAAAGTCACTTTTAAACCTGTGTTAGTGACAATACCAGAAGAACAGTCTGTCACCGAGGAAAACCACTCTCTTCAGGACAAGACTGTCATCGACATTCCTGAAAGACCATTCCGGGAGGACCCTTGTGTGACTGAACCAAGGAATGTACAGACTCTGAGAACATTACACACTACTCCTACGATTTCACCTCTTGATCATATAAAATGTTGTACAGAGACTTGTTTATATTCCACTATGGTCGTTTTGTTGTGTTTTTTATTCCTGTACTTAACCATTTGGCTTTTATGAATTTTTGTCTTTCGTGTTGTTCACTATTAAAGATGACAATAAACGTGTCCTGAAAAAGTATAAAAACTCTTGTCTTGTCTGTCTTCGTGTCACAAGTGACATTTGTTACACTACTACTATGGCTACCTCTACTGTCTCTGCTCCCTCTTCCTCCACTGTCAAAGTCATTGACGAACACGTAGATCGTGCTAGTTGGGAGGCCTTGTATCTTCGCCATCCCTTTAACATGCTTATTGCTGGACCGAGCGGTTCAGGCAAAACCGAATTTGTCAAACGTTTGATCGAACATAAACATCATTTGATCGATCGTCCTCCTCAACGTATCGTGTGGTGTTATAAAGAGTGGCAATCGGCGTACAGCCTTCTGCGAGAAAGTCAAGGCGATTCTATCGTCTTTGTGGACGGCATTCCTGTCGAAGACGAATCGTGTCTGACCCTAGTCAAACTCATTTGGTCATTTTTGACGACATGTTAGGAGAAGACGAAGAAGAAATTAAACTCTGGTTTACACGCAAAGGGCATCATCGTAATGCCAGTGTTATTTACATTACCCAAAATTTGTTTCAACAAAGTAAAGCCCATCATACCATTAGTCTGAATGCCCATTACGTGGTGTTGTTTAAAAGCCCTAGAGATAAATCACAATTACAAGTCTTAGCCAAACAGTTAGGGACACCTTGGCTAACCAATGCGTACGACAATGCCACTGAAACCCCACACGCTTATTTACTCGTGGATTTAAAACCCACCACTCCCGATTATTTGCGATTTCGTACCCATCTGTTTCACCACTGGTGCCAAGACGGAGGACCTATCGTGTACACGTCCCCTTCGTCGACTTAATCGCCCCAAAAAATCTATAAAAACCTCGGTCACTTGGACTCTGTCTCACACATTGTCAACATGACGTCCCTTCAGTCTCATCTTCCCATTAAATTGATTCGTGCCTTGTACGGCATCAGTCGCGAAAAAAAATCCACAAATACGTGCTCGTGTCTTAGAAGCTAGTCTCAAAGAAGTCTTACGATGGTTTACGGTGACAGCACGTCAATTACTGCAAGGCATCATTCAGATTCCACATCAAACCAAACGTTTTTGAGAGAAACAAAGTTGCCTTGACGCAACTAGCCGATCCTCGCATCGACACTCAAACCAAAAAGCAAATCATTTTGAAACCTGGAGGAAGTGGTTCTTTAGGAGATGTCATCATTCGTTCCCTCTTAAAATGGGATCCTAATGCTTTCAAAGTTGTCCCCAAGAAAAAGCCACACCCAAACGTACCCAGAAGAAAAAGAAAAAGAGCAAGGGTGTCAAGACCAGGTCACAGCCTCAGAAAAAGAAAACGAAAAGCCCACAGAAAACAGCTTTTACTCGCAAGAGAGTGTCTCCAACAACTTCTCCTCCAGCAGTGACACCCTCTTCCTCTTTAGCGGCAGTAGCCGCGGCTCACAAAGTACCCGCCCCCAAAGTCAAAGTCCAAGAGAGAACGGGTGTGTTACAGAGTTTACTGGATTTGTCCAAGCAAGAACTGTCTCGATTTAGTCCGTTGCGAACTCCTCCACGGCGTGTGTTGCCTGTCATCAAGTTGATACGACGTAAAGACAATCAGTGGCGACGCATTCCAGTATAAAATGACCTGAGGCAAACCATACGGATCAGTGTTTTTTTTTGTGCTGCTGCTGCACACCCCAAGATGTCCCCTCCAAGAAGTGTACACCGTTACCATCGTCGTTCTTCTGTCCAAAAAGGAAAAGGAAAACGAAAAAGACAGTCACGTCATCCTAAAAAACGTTTAGCCAAACATCGACGTCACCCCCAGAAAAGTCACACTCGTCCAAAGAAAAGAAGACGTCACCAAAAGGGAGGAGGAATATTGGTGGACCTGTGGAATGGAAAGCGTCAAAGTCACCAAAGAGGAGGATATTAACTTTTGACGAGGAGGAATGGAGAGCGTTAGCTAGACTGAGTAAAAACTCAAATAAAGTCAAATTAAAGGACGCATGTCAAGCTATGGACTTTAGTGTATGTAGTGTATCAAAAGATGTCCCCTCATCGTCGTTCTTCTGTTCAGAAAGGAAAACGAAAAAGACAGTTACGTCATCCTAAAAAACGTTTAGTCAAACATCGGCGTCACCCCCTGAAAAGGCACACTCGTCCAAAGAAAAAGAGGAGTCACCAAAGAGGAGAATTCTTTGGCAATTTTGGAAAACACATTGTTACCTTTATGACGAAGCGATAGTTTCCCCAAAAAAGGATAAAAGACCGTGTGACAAGTCATTGACGTTA
>JAECUM010096015.1:0-11060 GCA_016617855.1 Megalonaias nervosa | reverse complement strand
TATATAGATAGATAGATATATATATATACTCTTTTGAGTTCACAAATCTTCTGGAAAAGCTATTATCATCACATAATAAATGAACCTGCATATTTTATCAATATATATTCTACGTTGTCACCCAACAAGTCTCCATTAAAAAAATAATTCAAATGTGTTTCTTTACAAGTTTGTGGATAAAATCTTTAAGACGTAAAATATTTTATGCTTTTTATATGTGTACACTAAAATCACGTTTTCTTGAAAATTTTGTTCTATGCGAATTCCCGAAATGTTTAGGTATACTTCATGTTGAATCAGAATATCGTAAGTTACCAATTGTAGGACGTCCAATGACAGAGATTTTGTTTTATTGTGCCCTCATTATAAACGGCCAGACTAGCAACTAACGAAATGCATTGCTGCGCGATCATGTTCAACTAAAAATAACGGATTGCATGCAAGATACCGTCAAAATTTGGAGACAAAATGTTAAATAAATAAAACAAAACAGGACATGGGCTTATATGGTCCTTTGCATAATTGTCTAAATGAATAAATACGCATAGGATAGAGACATTCCGAAAGATAGGTAAGGCCAGGTAGCTTTGTTTTGCGGAGAAAATCTTCAAGAGGGACGATATTTTGTTTATAATATTTAACTATTAATATTTTTAATTAAATAAATATAATGTTTTGTTTTTTATTTATTTTATATTTTAAGTCTCAAACATAGATCATTCAGGAACATTAACTTACTAAGATAACTGAAAATTCGAACAGCAAGGAGCTCTGCGAGATTAATAACAGACTTATCTCAAGAAATAAATGTAAACCACTTCCAAAGAACTTTTCTCCGATCGATCTTCCGGACCTGTATGCAAATTTCTTACGCAACAAAGTTCCATCTATTAGATATAAGCTTGACAACACGATTTCACTTGACATATCGTAAATATACAGTTGTGATACAGAATATATACGGCAACCGTTAATTACCATTTGAACCTTTCTCTATGGATTTTAGTACATACAACTGTGATGAGCGCCCCGATCTAATTCAGGCATCACCGCTACTTGAGTGTTTAAATTCAAACTTGCCATAGAGAGGTACATTTCCCATGTGAAGGCATGGATGATTTGTAACAAGCTGCAGATAAATGATCATAAAACTGAAGCCATCTTGATCACCACACACACTTTCTCATTCACATTCTTTATATCAAACAATAAGAATCAGCAATGCCAACATTAAATTTATACAGTCAGTACCAAACCTAAGTGTCACTCTCGACAGTACATTCCCATTGCACAGCATGTAATGAAGATATTCATATCTGGAGCTGAGACACATCGGCTCAATTCGCAATTTTCTTTGTGTTGATGTCGCTAAAAAACTTGTGTGCTCCTTAGTACATTAAAGACCGGACTATTGTAATTCATTTCTATCTGGTTAATGCCAGTATGTACAACAGAAAGTCCAGAAAATTCAAAACATGGCTGCTCGGATCATCCATCGGGAACAAAGAAATGAGCACACCTCTCCCTGCTCTGTGACCTTCACTGGCTACACGTTCGATCAAAATCAAACGCAAAATGTGTTTAATATGCTACATTTCGTTGACTGTCTCCAGTCCAATAAACCTATCTTGCCTCACTCATAAATGCACCTCGTCTAGAACTTTGCGCTTATTTCTTACACTTGCATTATCATTATTCTCACTGTTAAAATGAAATCATACGGACACTGTTCTTTTGCATATGCGCACTAGGGCCCAGCTACGTGGAACGAATTATCCATAGAGCTTTGACACAAGGACACCACTAACTCATTCAAAAGTGCTCTTAAACTCACACATTCCAAGTTATGCGCTGTACTGTCCACATTATTATTATTGTTATTATTGTTGTTATTATTATTATTATTATTATTATTATTATTATTATTATTATTAATGGTTAAAATATTTTAGAAAATAATGGGTCTCCTATATACCATTTGAAAAAAACTGCAGTTCAATCTGGAAGAGTTATTGCAAATGCGACTGGTCTACAGCCACAATGCTTTCGAAATGAAATGTAGTCAAACTTTATTAATTCTGGGTCGCTGAGAACGAAAATGATGCTTAAAATTGTTGATTGGATCTAGTTTGAAAGATATGATGCTGGGCCAGTATAAACGACCATTAACTTCGGAACGGCGGAGGATAAGTAAGTTATAAAGGGAAGGCAACAATGAATGATGCAATCTGAAGATGGTACTGCATCATATATGATATGAATTGCATCATGTTATTCCTAGAAGTCATGGATGATGCAATCATTTAATAAGCTTACATCACTCTGCTGAACATACTGCCCTATATCAGCTCTAGAAATCATAGTGTAATGTTGTCTTTTTTGTTAGTGTTTTATTTTGCAAAGGGACACACTTTTGCTTAGCCAAAGTGAACAGAGATGCCTCGTACTTGTGTGATCAATGCAGATAACTTCTGCTATGTTTGTGGTGAAGTGACTTTTGAATCACAAACGCGACGTATAACCACTATGGTTAAGAAAGCTTATCACTTTTATTTTGGATGCAAAAATGTGAGATGAGGACAACATGTTTGCCTCAGACATACGCCAATAGGTGAACAGCAAAAGGAAATCTATGCCTTTTGCAGCGCCTATGATTTAGAGAGAGCCAACAGAACATATCAGCAATTGTTACTTCTGCATGGTGCAGCCAGTTGGAAAAGGTGTGCGAAAGAAGAATAAGTGAACTATGCATTATCCAACAATTCCATCAGCTATACGCCCAGGTCGCCACGGAGAAGGACTGCTAGTTCCTGATGAGTCAGAATCATTCTCACTTGAGTCAGACGAGGAAGAAGAAGAGGATGAAACTTCTAGTCCTGAACCATCAATGTCACATGACCCATATTTTCTTCAATCGTCCTCCTCTGAACCACACCTCATAACACAAGGTGAACTGAATGACCTTGTTAGGGATTTGGAACTATCCAAGAGTAAGGTGGAGCTGTTGGGCTAAAGACTACGGCAGTAGAATCTCCTGGCAGGTGATGTTAGGGTTTCCATGTTTCGTGACCGTCAAAAGGATCTTGTCCCATTCTTCTTCACGGAAGGTGATCTTGTAGCCTGCAACAACATCGATGGTATGATGGCAGCCCTCAACATCGTTCATGATTCCGATGAGTGGAGACTGTTCATTGATTCATCGAAGACGAGTTTTTTAAATCTGTTTTGCTGCATAATGGCAATGTTTTGCCATCAATTCCAGTTGGTCATGCAGTCCATATGAAGGAAACCTATGAAAACATGAAACAACTTTTGAGGTGCATAAACTATGACAAACATCACTGGTAGCTTTTTGCGATTTGAAGGGTCTTGCTTTCGTGCTTTGTCTGCAGGCTGGATACACAAAGTACTGCTGTTTTCCCTGCGAATGGGATAGTCGTGCGAGAGATTCCCACTACATCAAGAGAGATTGGCCACTCCCGACAGTCATTGGAGCCTGGAAGGAAAAGTCTTCAGCATCCACCACTTGTTGAATCAAGAAAGATTTTGTAACCACCTATTGCACATCAAGCTGGGTCTGACGAAGAACTTTGTCAAAGCCATGGACTAAACACAAAATTTCCAAGGTTAAGTGAAGCTAAGATAAAGCTAAGATAAAGTAAGGTGTCTTTGTTGGTCCTCAGATTCGTGAACTTCTTCAAGATGATGCTTGACCGTGCACGGCGTGGCAAGGAAAAGACGGCACAGAAAGCCTGCCAGCTAATGGCAACAATTTTTCTCGGAAACAAACAAGGCAGACAACTATAGGGAGTTGGTGGAAAACCTACTCAAGGTATACAAAAGCCTTGGTTGGAACATGTCACTGCAGACACATTTTTGCACTCTGATCCACCGAGATGAGGAGAATGGAGCGACGAGTACGGCGAGCGATTTCACCAGGACATTGCAACAATGAAGAAACTCCATCAGGACAAATAGATCCATCAATGCTTGCAGACTATTGCTGGACAGTGGCAAGAGATGCTCAATGTAATGAATACAAGAGACAAGCCAAGAAGAGCCAAGTTGACACTGAATAAGGACTAAACTATATACTTATATATACATAATAGTTTTTTCCCCTTTTGTTTCATAATACATTTTATTTATATTACCCTTTTGCTGTTTGTTAAAGTGTTATATACACAGGACAGGTGAAATATTATCATGTAAAGCAACCATAAATACATGAAAAGACCTAGGTTTACAATTTATTTTTAAAACTTTACTATCTACACAATACACATAGGCGTAAAATGTAAAAACTTAAATATCTTGGAAACAATAGCCAGTCAGGTGTTTCAATTGTCATATTTGCATTCAGTACATCAAAATCCATAATAAATAGCACATTTTATCTCTGAAGCAGACGACTTCTAAAAACTTGTAGACCAGTGTAATCTTAACTGAAACTGGGACCTGATTTATTTATTTCGCATTATTTTTGAGTCCGCAATAATTAATTTTTAACCATTGTCATAATATGTCTTGTCTTTCTTTCGATCTATCGATGACCGTATTAGTCCTATGTACTTCAATAGTCGTTTCCGTTATTTTAAATGTTCTAATAAGCACTGTTCATTTCATAATCTATCTCAGATTCAATATACGATAGACGATTTGTTGTTTGGTAAGTAAAGTAAGTAAAACAGTTCATAAATGCATGTAGCGAGTAAGATACATTTGTCCTTTTCACCACTGAATGAACACATACTGATGTATATGAACCCATTATTGAATTTATTTAGACAAGTAATGACACTAAACACAACGGAAAACATTAACATCATGCATAATATGCCTTCTGATAAATTTTCCAGTCAATATTATGTTGTTACCAGAATGAGGAAAACAATTTATTTGGAGTGTCCAGTATGTGGACTGATTTAGTGATTGTCTTGTCGAGAGTATCTGGTATATTTTGACCCGATCACTCAATATAAATTTATCCATTAATTTATTTTACTAAGTGGGTGTTTCTGAAAAGCTCAAGGACTGGGTTTGGCTAACTACTACAACGTGTCATATTGCCTCCTTCCTTCTTCATATGTAGCAAGACGATAGTATCAAGACGATAAGGCCATAAGAAATATATTGAAACAAGCAAGCACTCTATTGAAAGGGAGGACTAATAAAGCAGTAGAGTTATCTAATTTTCATTTTCTTTATATTGAAAAAGGTTATGTGACTTTTCTCGAGGGAAACTGTCATGAACTTTCTAATTCTGAAACAACGGAAGATGATCGTAGCTCCACATAAATTTATAACTTGAAATACTGAAGATGAAGAGCCACTGAGTTAACGAGTTAAAATAACTGATTGACCATTTAATATTCATTATGAGGCATGTAGTTGCAGTTTCCAGAATAGTTCACAGATTACCAAATGCAGAACTATAAATCTTGGTTCCGAGGATACATTTAACATAAAATATGTAAACATGTTGACCGTAATACAAGTACGACATAATTTCTTGCTATATATGCATTACCTTTGCGGCAGTCTGAAGTATAGTTGCTATAACCTGTTTTACATTGGCATGAACCTAGTAGAATGCACGCTTCTCTTGTCATAACGCAGTCGCTGTCACCCTTGCTGTGAGTTCCAGTCATGACGTCGACATATGGTAGATAGATGACTAATACCTGCAACTCCGAAAAGAGAGTAGGGAGATCATAGAGTACACATTCATTACATCTATCTGTTTGCACTTTTTCTCCAAGGATCGATAGAACGAGGACAAGCAAACATTCACAATGAGTAATTTTCTTTCTACTTCCTTATTTTCCGAATGCGGGTGTTAAGACAGAAGACTACTCAAGTTATTTACATCCAAAATTTTAATATTGAAAGAAGTTAAAGACTAAACTGCAGTGAATATTTTAAAGTAAAAACAAACCTTTGTAGGGTCACCGAACTACATTTATCGCTATGAGAAGTTGTAATTTAATTCTGTCAATGTTATTTCACGTAGAGCGTAACGGATGTTTTTCCCTGGATAAGACACGCAATATTTTCTATACTTTTAAAAATAACTTTGATAAGTATTCCGAATCGTATCAGATATAGATAACATAAGCTAAAGTGTACTGAACCTAACTGTCGTGCTAAGAAAAACGTCCGGCTAATTTCTTAATGTACCTTGGTGCACGTAGACTCATATGTCATTTTAGTTTAAAAATATATTACTTAAGGACAAACATTTACCAATTACATGATGCTAATTGCATCATAACAGATGTTTACGTCAGACTTAAATTCTGATCCAAAAGCTACGATTATTTCACAAAGAGATCATTTTATGACCTGTTCTAAATGCTTGGTTTAGCTTAAACTTTTGCGTGATGCAGATATACATTCTTTTCAATAATATCTTATTGCTTGATTGTACATTTTGTCCGCAACGTTTAGTTTTAAAAATGGCATTTTGGTGAGTTTTATAGATGTAAATCCTGTTGTATAGTGGTAGAGTATACATCCACAAATAAAATGACCGTTTCTCTCGGTGCTTTGGATATATGTGCTCGAAAAGTTATTGAAAAGATATCTGTAATCCATATCATCAATTTACAAATAAATACATTCTTTCGGTAAATATTTGCTAAATCATTGAAACCTCCAAATTTTCAACTTATTGTTAATGGATAGACACTAGTTTCTCAAAGCGATTGACTACACAACTTATATAGCATAATTCAACAAATTCCCAATTAATCTTTTTGAATTTCTTTACTCGTGTAACGCGTAATACTTGCATATTCTACGTCATTTGCATGGTCAGTGAGCTCGATTTTAACAACTAGTAAAGTACTTTATCAGTGAAACATTTAAACCAACTTACTTTGGCGAGCGGGAGGGGTTCAGTGTAAGGGCATTTCATATTATGCTGAGAAATAAGAATAAAGTAACAAAATAAAATTAAATGTGTTGATTATTACATTGTGTAAACGACAGTGTTTTAAGTATTATGTAATCGTTACTCGCCTATTCATTGCTACATTGATTTGTAAATGACAAAGGCAAGCACTCTGTTTCTGGGACAAAACAGACGCACAAAAATCAGTCACTTCCTTAAGTAACGCTGGTATAAATAAGTACTAGTCCTTTCCTATTGTAACTGTAAGATGCCTTTCCAGTTGTAAATGTAGGCATGAAAGATCACATCCAACGATGCAGTAAAGCTCCAGGTATATAAGATAAATTCCATTTCTTCTTGGTGGTGGTGACTGTGGTGATGGTAAGATCATCACAATTGGTGTGATTAGAACCAAACTAATGCACGACATCCAAGCAAACCTAACAACTAGCTTACCTACTACAGCAGAACAACTTGATAACTGCCTGCGTTCATTGCTCGACAAACATGCCCCAGCAACCAAGTGCAGAGTAGCAATTCAGAAGTGTTCTCCGTGGTATAGCAGTGTCAGGGACCAGCTTCGCACTGCTAAAAGAGACCGCCGTAAAGCTGAGAGGCTTTGGCTTTCCACCAGACTCACTATTCATAAGCAGATCTATGATGCCGCTAAGAAAAATGTCACAAACATAGTCCATGCAGCGAAATCAGCTCACTACAGTACTAAGATCATGGAAAGTTCCAGTTGCAAAGAGCTATTTGAGATTACTAACAAGCTGATGTCAAGGAACAAATGTACACCACTTCCAGCTACCTTCTCTCTAGTCGACCTTCCGGACCTGTTTGCAAATTTCTTCCGTCACAAAGTACAAACCATCAGAGATAAACTTGACAACACAATTTCAGTTGACTCGTCGTCACCATACAGTTGCGATACAGAATTTTAGCGGCAACCGTTACCAGCATTTGAACCTGTCTCTATGGATTTAGTACGTACAATCGTGATGAAGAGTGTACCAAAGTCATGTGAACTGGATCCGATTCCGACGTCACTGCTGCTAGAGTGCTTGGATCCAATATTGCCTTCACTAACTGATGTTATTAATACCTCTCTCTCATCTGGGGAATTCCCATCATTTTACAAAACTGCCATTGTAAGGCCTCTGCTGAAGAAACCAACACTCGACCATAATGATTTAAAGAACTACCGCCCAGTTTCTAATCTCCCATTCATGTCAAAATCTTAGAAAAAGTTGTTCTATCCCAACTTGTATCTCATCTGAATTCAAACAGTCTTTTTAGCAATGTACAGTCTGCATATCGCCCTTGCCACAGTACTGAAACTACTCTTCTGAAGTAGTCAATGACCTTCTCTCTGCTTTGGATGGCGGAAAGATTACAGTCCTCACTCTCCTTGACTTGTCTGCAGCATTTGACACTATAGACCATGATATATTACTTCACCGTCTCCGGCATGTATTTGGCATTCATGATACGGCCTTACTATGGTTCAAGTCCTACTTGGCCAACAGGACACAAATTGTGTCCACAAATGGAAAACACTCCAGCCCAGTTGATCTATGTTGTGGTGTTCCACAGGGGTCTATTCTTGGACCTGTTCTCTTTATTCTATACACTCAGACTCTCAAGTGTCATAGATCATCATCCAGTGTCTCACCAATTGTATGCTGATGACACCCAAATATATAAATCTAGCCACCCAACTGAAGTTGAAGCTACCATCCAAGGTGTAGAGAGGTGCATTTCCGATGTGAAATCATGGATGACATGTAACAAGCTGCAGATGAATGATGATAAAACTGAAGCCATCCTGATTACAACACAAAGACTTTCTCATTCACATCCTTTACCTCAGACAATAAATATCAGCAACACCAACATTAAATTCGCACAGTCAGTACGAAACCTCGGTGTCACTCTCGACAGTACTCTCTCGTTGCACCAACATGTCATGAACATATGCAAGGCTGCATATCTTGAGCTGAGACGAATCAGCTCCATTCGCAAGTATCTTTCAGTTGATGCCACTAAAACACTTGTGTGTTTCTTAGTACTTTCAAGACTGGACTACTGTAACTCAATTCTGTCTGGTTCGTCTCAATATCTACTTCAGAAACTTCAAAAAGTTCAAAATATAGCTGCTCGGATCATCCTTAGAGTACCACGATCAGAGCACGCCTCTCCCCTGCTCTGTACCCTACACTGGCTATCCATACGATCCAGAATTAAACACAAAATTTGTTCTCTGTGCTACGTTTCACTGATGGGTTCCAGTCCAACATACCTATCTGACCTCACCCATGTGTACACACCTGCAAGATGCTTACGCTTCTCTTCTGACACTCGTATTCTCATTATTCCCACTATGAAGATGAAATCATATGGACAACGCTCTTTTGCATACCAGGGCCCAGCAACGTGGAACGAACTGCCCACTGCACTTAGACACAAAGACACAGTGATCTCATTCAAGAGCGCTCTTAAAACTCACCTATTTCAACTGCAAGAACAGACTTAAAGACCTAATAATGTATCCTTGCCTTAAATATTTACAGCATATTTTCTGTTTCTACTTTGGTGGTGTTTGTTTTTATTTTTGTAATCATATCATTATATATGTTTGGTTTTTTTTTAAGTGTTGTCAAATGTTGTAAAGCGCTTAGAGCTTCTAAAGATTAGGCGCTATACAAAGTCCTCATTATTATTATTATTATTATTATTATTATTATTATTATTATTATTAAAAAGGCATATGTAAAATCTACATTGTCGCTGTAGAACCATTGTGTGTTTCTTTATAGGTACATTTTACTCATTATATTAAATGTAGATTAACATTTGCAGTATTCAAGAGCTGGAATTTAAAACGTTGATGGATTACAAAAACTTTACTTCATACATATCCAATTTGGTAGCTTAGAAAATTTAGGAAAACAACGTAAGTCCCAAAACCAGTTCATACGTAATATTTTCACGCCTTGTCCCAAATCTAATGCAACAAAATATAACGTAATCCGGTTCATGTCATTTTAAGCTACCAAAATTGTGAACAACTAACCAAATCTTGCACACGTAAAAATTCTGTCTTAATTCAACAATGTGGGGAAAATAACGTTGATCGCAACATCAATACAGGACTAGCAAGTTAATAACATTTCTTACAATGATGAATGAGAATAAACCTGCTTATATACCCAGTATCTTTGGAAAAAAAAATTCAACTTGCTGTCTTAAATTAACGTCTGGAGAAAGAATGAATAAAGTAGTATAGCTGTATCCACTCAACTCAGGAATGGGGGATTACAAGAACAGGATTCCAATAGTGTATGTGCATACTATTGTGTGCATTTTCCTCATTAATCTCGCATTGTATTTACATATTCAAAAAGGAAAGACAATAAAAAAACAAAGAATGAATTGACATTCATGATGTGTTAACTTTCGTTGTGATTCATATCCTTGAGAAATTATTAAAGAAAAAGTGTCTTTTTGTCTTAACTTGTTTAAGTATGGACCAGATAGGCATAAACACATATATAAGTACACATTTCATAATGAAGTCGCCCTCTCGTTCGTAGTTTTGTATACCCTTTTTACATCCTACCCTTGCTGGCCGTGGATGAAGTGGGTCACGTGCTTAGTGCCAATGGAAAAAAAAACAGAAGCATCTACCTCATCGACAATGCCCATGCCTACTGTCGGAATGCCAGACGTGGCTGTCAGAAAGCAACTTCACACAGCCCATCAGCAAAATACACTGCCAATTCCACGAAACTGAGACAGCACAAGCTGAAGACGTGCAAACAACATATACGGAGAACTGAGCAAACCAAGGACATCAGATGTTAGCTGCCTAAGGAGATTGCGGTCGCACTTCTTGCACCTGCCAAGCTGTCATCGTTTTATTAAGCAGCTGAACCAGTTGAACCTTGGACACAAGTGCATTTTGACAGAAATCTACTCCTGCTTTAGTTTATACAAAGCTGTGATAACGAAAAAGTGACTCTGCGGGGGCAATGTCCCAGATTATGTGCAAAACCCAGATGCTTAACCATGCGGTACGCAGGCTGTGGATGGATAGCAGCATCTAATTAATTTCTCGGCCTTGATCAAACTTCGTGGCATAGAGCAACACCTGGTTGAGCAA
>JAECUM010096014.1:0-14936 GCA_016617855.1 Megalonaias nervosa | reverse complement strand
TAATTGGAGAAAGTTATTTACAATGCAACGAGTAAAAGTTTACCCAGGGAGTCCGAAAATTAAACACAAACATTATATTGAATTAAAAATATTTCTGCTAATAGCTGAGAAATGTAAATAGTGAGAGATTGGTTTTGATTTACGAACTTGTCGCCTTTCACAAAATAGCCGAAACTAAAACAGAATAAAAAGCGTAATATGAAATAGTTTTCTAGTAAATTTTAAACATCGAAGTATATAATGTCAATGACATCTACATATTGATATAAACATATATGTTTATAATCATCACCATCATCATCACAATCATCATCATCATCATCAATAATAATAATAATAACAACAACTGGAGCAAAGACAGCAAAAAATAAAATAAGACAGCAACATTAATACTCGTACTAATGATTATTCTGATGCTACTAATAATGATGATGGCGATGATAATGATGATGACGACGTTGGCGATGAAGTTACTAATAACGATGATGGCGATGATATTGATAATAATGATGATGGTGGTGATGCTGATACTAAGGGATGAGATTTTAGAAATAAATTATCAATCACAATTTGTATCAATGAAGTGTACTTTGCTTTGTTTATTACTTTGTTTATTGACCTACCACGTCATAGGATGGGAACTGGGTCAAAGAAATTGAAAACTTTACATAACAAAATTTTTATATATTTTAAATGTCATACATTTATACGTTCGAATTTTCCTCTTGTAGGGGTAAATGCTATGCACTTAAGATATTTCTCTTTTGGAAATGTTTTGTCGATCACCACACTGAGGAATTCATTGATTTCAATAAATAAAATAGTTTCAAATATAATACGTGTCTACTTTTATGTGAAAAACACAAATATTTGGAACGTTTCTGTTTTAAAATATATTTTTCTTAAGCATGGAACTTTCTGTGCTAAGGTATAAAAGAAAGACCCCCGCCCACCCACCCACCCCAAAAAACTGCCAAAATAAATACGCATCAGAATTTAAGACACATGTTGTTGTTTATAGCTTCTTCACATTTTACCTCTACTGATTTTCAAATATTTCAGTTGGGACAAGATTAACGATTAAAGATTAAGAAAGAAAACGGAAAAATATACATTCCAATGACACTTATTATTTTCCAAGAAATATTTTTTCAGTCTGTGTTTCAAAATGTAACTGGCTTTTGATAATCGCGTTCCTATAATTTTGCAACGAAAAGAGAGAGAGAGAGAGAGAGAGAGAGAGAGAGAGAGAGAGAGAGAGAGAGAGAGAGAGAGAGAGAGAGAGAGAGAGAGAGAGAGAGACACACACACAGACAGACAGACAGACAGACAGACAGAGAGAGACAGACAGAGAGAGACAGACAGACAGACAGACAGAGTTTTTAGTCTTTACAGTATATTTACGTATTGATTATTAAATAAAGAAATAATACCGAAAGGATTCAAGTAAAAGATTGGAATAACAAAAGTAGAAATATGTCATCGCTACTCCAAAGAATGTTTGAAGTTTATGAATAGGAATATATTGCATTCAGTGTTTGTTCATTATTTTGACATGGTATTCTGCCTACACGAAAAATGCATATCAGCAAAACACAAGGGGTGGGTGGGGGTGGGCATAATTCTACATGATCCTATTTAAATAAAGTTATTCTAAACAGAAATGTTACAAGTTAGCAGAACGCTTTTGTAATTTAAGTTTTAACATATTTTGTTTTATGTGTTAAAGGAGTCACTTTTTATTTTGTTGTTGTCTTCCATTTTAGCCAATAATGTAACTAGATTCGTTACCAAGAGCCGAATTCATGTGACTGTTACACTCGTCACTCAACTTTCTCATAAATTTTTCCCATCTTCTTCTTTCCCTAGGGATCCATTTCCCTTTCCTATTCTAAAATTGGGCACAGCACAGGTCCTAGTTATTATTTTCTTAATTGAATTTGTTAATTGAATATCATTATTTGAGATACAAGGTATCGTTCCTACAGAGTTAAATACTCTTATATACTTTATTCGACTTGTTTACGTTCGTCCTAGTAAATTTTCAGACTCTGAAATAAGTTTTACTTAACATTTCTGGAACAAATACTAGATTTTCTTTTGCGTTCATTGATATAAATTTTTTGTTGGTTATTTTTATACCAAATAAATTTATGTGTATTATGGCAATGCTGCGTCGCCATTTCGATGTTAACATTTGACAGAAACATATGTGTATGTGTATCATGGTAATGCTGCGTCGCCATTTGGAAACTGACATACGACATAACCACATGTCTATGTATATTAAGACAATGCTGCATAGCCACGTCGAAGTTGACATCTGACAGAATGCTGCGTCGCCATTTCGAAGTTGACATTTGACAGAATCATATGTCTATAAATGACACGAGGTAACGTGCTACAATAATTCATTGAAATAAATGAAAAGAACGGCTGTCATGTCGTTTTTTATTTCAATATATCATAAAATGACGTAATGCACAATATATACGTTAATTTTGTACGTGTATATGTACAGACAGAGAGATTCTGTTTATATATATATATATATATATATATATATATATATATATATATATATATATATATATATATATATATATATATATATATATATATATATATATATATATATATATATATATATATATATATATATATATAGATATATGGTGTGTTTGTATAATCGTTTCGATGGTCTGTTTTGAAAGTATTGATAATTTCGACATACGGCCTACTACAGGCTTGACGCCCTGTTCCGGTAGGAGTAAACATTTGGTTTACTCGGGTTTTATACTTCATCTTGCCTCACAAGTGTCTAATTTTGTCATCACAGACTTTCTCAGAATGAATTTTGGAAACTTGTTAATGGTTATAAATATTTAGTTTTAAGACAAAATAGCAGGCTAAAAGGATTTCTTAGCTATCAAAGACAAAGGTGTAAAAAGATAAAAATTGAGACAATCACCTTCTCGAATGAGTCAGGTAGCGGTGTTTGATTGGTTGAATGCCAGGAATGATGTAATTTCGAAATTATCAATAGAGTTACTACCTTTAGAGCTTCCAAAGTGAAGACGTAAAAGTGCTAAAGATAATAAATAATTGATTTTGTGCTGGATTCCTGCTTAAAGTGAATTATTTTGTATCTATATGGACAGACACGTGGTTGTCTCCTTTTTCGTACAGTTTTAAAGTATGAATTATATTAGCCATCGCTGTCAGAAACTTTCTGATGCCATAATAAAATAAAACCCTAACACTAATTTCTGGACATTTTCTTCCGTCAAAGATTGATAGAAGAAATAAAAGCCCATTTATTCTGATGGTTCCAAGATGAAAGAACAATGAATTGTTTTCCACAAACCGGTGTGCTACCGGTACTCTGATTACAGATTTCATGGATGCCAGTGACTGGTTTGGACATTGCGAGTAAAACTGCCATTAGTTTACAAAGTTAATGAGTTAATATTTAATGAAATTACGTTAAAGCTTCTCCAGCAAGTCTGAGATCGGTAGATTTCGTTGACCATATGCCCCAGTCTTGAATTTAATAATCTCGCGTCTTATCGGTGGCATAATTTACTGATGCTGAATTCTCAAGCCCTATACGCTTTGATAGTATTACACACTTCAGCTAATGATTGATACTGATAATGGAATGAGTGCTACGCTAAAAGTTTATCTCTTATCCCCGGTACCCC
Source organism: Megalonaias nervosa (assembly GCA_016617855.1). NCBI lineage: Eukaryota > Metazoa > Mollusca > Bivalvia > Unionida > Unionidae > Megalonaias > Megalonaias nervosa. The sequence goes on along the minus strand of JAECUM010096014.1, from coordinate 11,232 downwards.
CTTTAAGAAAATACATCCAGTAAAACATCCAAAACTTAGGTAACCTAGGGTAAACGATCCACTTTGTTCCGCATTGAAAATCGATGATCCTTGATCACATACAGCGAATATGAGACTACATATAAAATCTAAAAAAACATCCGGCAAGATCAAAGTTACGTATTGGAAATTCTCAGTCGTTGTTATGTAAAATACCGTTATTTATTTATTTATTTATTTATTTATTTATTTATTTATTTATTTATTATTTAGAACAGGCAATACCAATGGCAGATTTACAGAAACAGATGATGATAAGGATAATAATACTAACAACAACAACAACAACAACAACAACAACAACAACAACAACAATAATAATAATAATAATAATAATAATAATAACAACAACAACATTTTATACATATGTCATCCCAGGTATACGTCACTTATAAGTCGATTTTTTCATTTAATAAGTTCATTCAGTCTGTAATTATCTTTATATGTTAATAATTTCAGTATGAAAAACGTCATCAAAATGCGTTGCTTATTGTTGTACGACGTAGTAGTATCATAAAAGGCACTATAGGATTTATTTTTTCGGTTTCATCAGACTGGAATGTTATTGTGATGAAATATTTAGATCAGAAAGATGATTATTGTCTACGTAAACAGAGGGCTTTTACCTAACGGAGCTGTAATAATAATAATAATAATAATAATAATAATAATAATAATAATAATAATAATAATAATAATAATAATAATAATAGTAATAATAATAATAATATAACAACAATGATGATGATGATGATGATGATGATAATAATAATAATAATAATAATAATAATAATAATAATAATAATAATAATAATAATAATATAACATCACCACCACCACCACCAATAATAATAATAATAATAATAATAATAATAATAATAATAATAATAATAATAATAGTATAACAACAAAAATATTAATGAATGATGATAATGATGATGATGATGATGATGATGATTAGAAGGAGAAGCAGGAAATCCAGTTCTCTTGTTACTTGTTATAAATTTGATATTCTATTTAAATATTTATAAGAAGACTAGTCAATATATTCGTTTTTTTGTTTCAAATTACACTTTGCAAATTACCAGATCGCAAAGTTTGAGTTTGTATGTAAATGGTTCAAAATAAAGAAAAATCACGTGAATATTTTCAGCATTATTAGTATACATGTTTTAGAAAAAATATTTACATACATTTCATTGTTTACCCTGGGTTAAATATATTTTCGTTGGTTTTATGTGTAATCAATTATAATACTATTACGTCATGATTGCAATGAACCAATTAAAAGCTACTATTTGGCTAATTGAAAGAGGCGAAAAACTCGGTTTTTATCCCGTCATACCTAACATTTCCATGGCTGATCAATTTTTTTTCTAGATCGTCATATTTCTTTTAAGACTAAATGTTTATGTAAATAAATTTGTTCATATTTATTCTCAAGATTTTTTAAATGAACAGAAATAGAACATTTTAAGGCAAGATGAAGTATAAGACCGGAAATAGGGTGTACCAAATGTTTTCATTTACCGGAAACGGGTGTACCAAATGTTATCACTTACCGGAAACAGGGATGTACCAAATGTTTTCAGTTAAAGGAAAACATGGTGTACCAAATATTTTTCACACACACACACACACACACACACACACACACATCGTATCGAATTGTGGGTAAAGTGTATGCAATAGAACGGTTAGATACCATTCTTGTCTTCAGGACTAAGTAATCTCAAAAGATAAGTGTACCAATCTTGCTGCCTTTATATTTCTTAGCATATCTGTTTGGTGGATCATGTTCTTTTGCCAAACAGAAATATACACTCTTGCAAACAGAGCTCTTACACTCTTGCATTGAATCTAGTACTCAGGACATAAATGTGTGACGGATGGTTTTGAATGACAAATATGTTTGTGATTGAATATATGGAACATTAGTTTCAATTGAATAATAAGATCGTGTACAACATAGACTTGACAATGTGAGTACTATTCAACTATGCATTGAATTATGGCTTTCTCGTCCTCCTTCATCCAAAGACATGTTTTCAGTACAAAACCCCAATGAAATGACAAATTTTATTTTAATCTTTCGCTTTGTTGTGATTTCCGTCATTAGAATTTAACTTCCTTTTTCCATTAAATCTTTCATTAGTATGTTTATTGATACGCTAGTTTCTTAGTTTCATGTTTAGTTTATTAGTTTCTTAATTTACTAATTGATTACGATGTTAGGTAAGTAGTTAGTTAGATAGGTACGTAGGTTGTTTGGTATATATTTAATTAATTTTTCAGACTCTTTAGGTGTGACTTAAATAACTTATAAAAAGTAACTCATAACCCTAACCCTAAAGTTTTTCACGTTCAAAAACTTTAAAATACACGATACATTACTAATTCATTACTGTTTTCTCGTTTTTACTTGCTTGCAGTATATTGTTGTTTAGTATATAACTAAGTGACAAAACTCAACTTGCTTGACAAATTAGTCTTCGTTTATGTAAGTTCATGTTTACAACTTTGGTGTGTTATAGCGAATTGCTCTAATCCTAAACATGTGTAGTGTTTGGTCATATTTTTGTTCATTTGCATCACTATTTAGACTTTGTTATGCTTAAATAAATTTTATTTCTCTTAATTTATTTTCAGGTTTAGATAGCCCGCAGAGAATTAATCCACAGAAGTGCACACTGAGGAAACACAAAGCCAACCGAAAACCAAGGACACCATTTACAACGTCGCAACTTCTTGCTTTGGAAAGAAAATTTAGACAAAAACAGTATTTATCTATCGCTGAAAGAGCAGAGTTTTCAGCCTCCTTAAATTTGACTGAGACACAAGTGAAAATTTGGTTCCAAAACAGGAGAGCAAAAGCAAAAAGACTTCACGAAGCTGAATTAGAAAAATTAAAGATGGCCAGTAAGCCAATGTTGCCACCGGCAGTAAGCATAACGTTTCCGGCGGCGGCTGCGCTGTACAGTCAGTTCAGACCTCAAGTCTTTCCACATATGTTTTCTGCACCATTCGGATATTCGTATCCTGCGACGAGTGTTGGAAGCGTATACCACCATTAGTGTTCAATGACAAATACTATCCGCATATTGTACTCTTTCAGGGAATATTCTTTTGCACAAATTTATTTGTATACATAACATTGTACTGCAAATTAATGCGAAAATACAAAGACTGTATGATTGTGAGACATGCGTGTGAGATTATTTATATTGCAATGTGATATATTTTCTTTCTTTTAAGACAATTTATTTGTGCAAGGTCTCTTATTGAAGTCTTGAGAAGACGATTCTTTTTTAATAAAAAAAGACACGTAATTAATCGAAGGAAGATGAAGAACCCAAACATGTAAAGGACGGGAGAACTAAATATATTTAATTTCATATGTTCCATTGAAGAATGTCTTTGCAAAGCGAATGGCCAAGAAATCTTCATCGATCAAGTAACAGGTACTGCATACCTGAATAACGCCTTTCATTGTACGATTCGATCACAATAATACAACGACAACCAAACAGTTGCCACAATTTAAATGCTGATACTTCTGATTAAAAACTGATAAAATGGCTCACAAGGTTTATTCAGTACTATGCTTCTAACCTCAGATGAAAATAATATTGTACGGTATATATCGTTCGACATACCTGTTCGATGATGTAATTCTTTAAAGTTGCTATTTTATCTGCCAACAGATCATAAAAGGTACACCATTATCATAAATGACAACAATACTTTTATCAATATGCTCAGTAAGTCTATAAACTTTTAAAATATATTGAGTCGTCGAAGGATGCGCAACCGAGGTACTCCGAATTCCTGTTTAATATTGCGTGAAATTTCAATAACATTGTTACCTGGTTGAGCGCATCTCGTACAATCTACCAGTTATGATTTCTTTGACATGACGTACCACATTCGTTCCTGCGATACAGAGTGGATAAGTATAGTGCTAAAGGTGGAATCCATGTTAAGGCATGGCATCAAGATTTCACCTAAAAGACAATGAGACCAGACTCTACCTTGCACTTTTATTTTATTTATCTTTTTCCATTTGTTTGTTTGTTCCAATTAGATATCTTGTGTGACCCTAAGCCACTAATAAACTATCCCCTTGAACTCTTGATTACATATAATTTAGCTAACTGCCTATGTAGGAAGGTAGAACATTCACAATTTCTATTTATAGAAAGGTTAAAGTTCAGTGAAACCTGTAAGAGATCAACATCTCACCATATTAGGTCCGATCTAATGTATTTACTTGTTTATAACGCACGACAGATTGCAAAAAAAAAAATTAGGCCCAGATCTGCTATAGTATAATGTCTAAACAGATCTGTGTCCTTAAAGTTTATTGCTTGGGCTCACATCTGTAGTATATTGTGTTGACAGATCAGTGTCACCACAGTTTATTGCATGGGCCGTGTCACCACAGTTTATTGCATGGGCCAAGATCTTATGTAGTATAATATTTTGGTAGATCTGTGTCTTCATAGTTTATATTGCATGGGCACATATCGTTCGTAGTATGATGTTTTGACAAATCTGTGTCGCCTCAGTTTAATGCATGGGCCCAATGTGTTGACAGATCTTTGTGGACATAGTTTATTGCATTGGCCCAGATCGTCCGTAGTATAATGTGTTGACAAATCTGTGTCGACATAGTTTATTGCATGGGCCGAAATCATCCGAAGTATAATGTGTTGATAGATCTGTCACGCCACAGTTTATTCCACTTACTATTTCAAACTAACCGTGTAGACCTTATTATGCAGTCGCATTATGTAACACCTGATCTGGGTTAATGGCGTTCTTAATTGCTTGTGCGTTATGAACAGGTAAATGTGTTCATTGTGTCGGGTTAGAGGTCAATTTTAGTAGGAATCATGCTGTGTGATAAATCACGATAATCAAGAGACATCAACTGTACATCATTCTTAGAATGTACCATATATCCGCAATCAACTACAAGTGTCTAAAATAAAATTCATTATCAAAGTGATTTAATAATATTTAATTACTCCAATGTCGTCAAGCAAGTTCAATATCATCCCACTGTCTAACTTTCTCCCACTCTATCTATCGCTCCCATTATATATATATAATTCAAAAGCGTGTTGCATCATGTGATGTTTAATTAGAGTGCTTGACTCTTTACGTTTTTATTTTCTGAAAATTCCAAGTAAATACTTGACTCAATAAAAAAAAATTTTTTTCTCTAAATTTTATTGCTAATTGATATCATTCGTTATATTTATGATATCCAATTCCTGTTCCACCTCAATGAAATCGTCTTCTATGCTACCAGGCGTTTGCATTTCGTGATCAGAACATGCATCTAAGGTGGCGCTAAACCGTTTCATATTTTGCATAGGGTTTAGAGGTTTAAAGAAAAAGAATTTCCCCGTTTTCCTGACTGGTTATACTGGCTATTTAAAATGACCTTTTATATCGTAGAAATCGTTAAAATAATTCTGAGTTCCCTTTATTTTCTTGTATGTTTGATTGGTGTAGTTTTAGAGTATACAGGTTGGCTCTACTTCAGATGTGCATTTAACTAAACTGCTAGCTCCGCTTGGCGATTTTCAATTCCTGAATTTCAGAGGTAAATTATATAAAAAAAGATGACATAACTTTGTTATATTTTATATATTTGGTAATTCAGTCATTGCACTTTCAGAAGCTTGGTATTGTCTAGTCTGGCAAAATTAATTTTTCATATTCCAAGCACTGCTAAAGATAATGTACTTTAGACTAATTCAGGCTGATTTTTCGAGCACATTGGAGCCGTCATTTTGGTTAGCTGTGTTCTTATATCATTTACAATATCCACAAGTACAATATCAAAAGAAAGTTCATCCACAGTACATGAAAGTCATATAGAGGTATGCCATGTCAACATTCTCTTCATTACGCATTTTGCAATTGCAAGCATCTTAACCTTGCACCTGTCACTCTCTCAGTCGTTCACAATATCTGTAGAGCGCCCCCTATGGTACCAAGTGTAAGAATTTCATGATCAGAACATACTTCTTTGGTGGCAGGAGTGTGTGTGTGTGTGTGTGTGTGTGTGTGTGTGTGTGTGTGTGTGTGTGTGTGTGTGTGTGTGTGTGTGTGTGTGTGTGTGTGTGTGTGTGTGATTTAGAATTTTAAGGTAGCTTTAACAATTTTCAGTCATATCGCTACGATGTCTGCAATGTGGCAGTTTATGGCGATGTCTAGCACTGGGGCATTATGCCTTGGACATGTAGCATCGTGTCCCACCCAGTCACATTATCCTGACACCAGGCCGACCAGTCCAAACACTAACCCCTTATTGCTAAGTGCCAATCCAGGCAGCCGCTAGTACCATTTTGATAAGTCTTTGATATGACTCGGTTGGGGTTCGAACCCGCGACCTCTTGCATCCGAGGGGTACCAATAGTACGCATTTCGTGATGAGAAATACATTTTAGTATGCATGCCACGCTACATACAGAGTAGTCCAAAGTGACTCTCACCTGAAGTGTATTGCTGATAATATTGCAGTAAAGCAGTTATAAGTCAGTAAATGCGTCTGTCTTCCTTTATTCGTTCTCCTCTCTCTCTCTCTCTCTCTCTCTCTCTCTCTCTCTCTCTCTCTCTCTCTCTCTCTCCATACATTTTCTAGTGTATTCTATATTCTTTGCGAATTAGAAATATCGATCATACGAATTGCTAACATTTTCCAATCCATTGTCTTATCTTTGCCAGCCTGTATTTACCAGTTTGCAACTAAACACCTAAATACTGTGGACAGTATAGGCATAGAAGGTTATCATTTGTCTTCCATAATTTCTACACCGATTAGTTGAACAGCGATGCCATTGTCTGGTTCCTGAAACCTGCGGTGCTTTATGCCGCCATAAAAATATATGAGAGTCATTGCTCCGTTTTAGTGCCTTTCATCTTAACCCTTTTATCAAAGTTCTTCCTTCTCTCTTTCCCTTGGTGGTATTAAACTCAGATAAGATTTGAAATCACGACGCCCCGCTCGGTTTTCCCAGATCTAACTGCCAAAGGCAATTTAAAGTTAATGGGAATTAAAGGACATTAGATTCAATTGATCGAATCTAATTGGGCATATTCTCCGCAACTGATACTGTAATCTCAGACACTAGCGCACTCAAAATTGATTGGAGCAACCTGTAATTAATATGCGCAATTATCGTAATTGGACCTAATAGGCGACTGTCAGACATATCAGGGGCTTTCCGAATACGGATCTACAGCCGCGGGTTGGAAATCAAATTCAGTCGATTGTATAGGGTTGTTAACATCGGCAGCATCGAATGAAACTGATGCTACAAAATGACACGTTGGGTGTTCATTTTCAAACACGTTACGTCCAGGCCCTGGCAGATATTTCATGATAATTTTCTCAAATTTCACGAGGGAACACTGTTATATTTGTCATTCGGTTTATACAAGATACGATCTGAGCAAATCTACTTACAGTGCATGTTACGCCGATCATTCTTTATGGCAAGGGAGATCCTGTTTCATGAAATAATCAGAAAATCAAATTTCTCCAAAGAAATAAAAAGGTCGCAGATACACCACTTCTCTGACTCAGAAATGAATCCTGATTATTATTTAATAAACAAAAGACATACGACCACTTTAATTTACTAATAGTTCCAAGGAAATGCCATCCTAAGAAAATACTGCTCCAAACATTTTGGGTAGTACACACTTCCGGTACATTATAAATTCATTTGGAAGAACTTGCACACTTTTCTTTCGAGTAAGGCATCGCAAATTTTGTCAGATTTATGAGACGGGTCGCTACCGATATACTCTACAGATACAAATTATTCTTTGTCTTCTAAAATTTAAATTTACAGTTCGGCTTCTAGAAGGGATCTATTCCAAATTACACATGATATAATGACCTGAAAGAGAACAAAACTGACCTTTAATAACGAACCTTCATGCAAGAAATGGGACATTCGCAATAAGTGTGTCCGTACTCTGCACAGAACCTGTAACAGCCCCACAAGAAAAGAAGCAGAATACAAAGTAAAATCTCTCTCTCTCTCTCTCTCTCTCTCTCTCTCTCTCTCTCTCTCTCTCTCTCTCTCACAAATAATTTAACTACATCTTCATAGAGATTTGCCGGCCACATATTGAACATGTCCATGTAAACATGCATAGTTACTATTGGCATTTGTGTAATTATATGTTCAACCAGTGAGTCTTGTTTTATGACTCTGTTATTATTATTATTATTATTATTATTATTATTATTATTATTATTATTAGTAGTAGTAGTAGTAGTAGTAGTAGTAGTAGTAGTAGTAATTTATTATTATTATTATTATTATTATTATTATTATTATTATTATTATTATTACAACTCTGCTTCCGTTAGTTAAAATCATTCTGTTTAATTAGACCGTAACCATCATTTAAATCCTTTTAGTTTTCGAATCTCAAGCAAAAAAATAAAAAAATAAATCCTATAGTGCATATTATGACACTATTATGTCATTCATACTTAAATTAATAAAATATACAGATAAGAACAGGCTGAATGAACTTTTTAATTGAAGGAAAGTCGACTTATATGTATATGTATTATTATAAATATTGTAATTATTCTTTTTAATATTCTTCTTTTTATTATTATTTTTATTAGTAGTAGTAGTAGTGGTAGTAGTAGTAATAGTAGTTGTTGTTGTTGCAGTAGTAGTAGTAGTAGTAGTAGTAGTAGTAGAAGTAGTTGTAGTAGTAGTAGTTGCTTGTGTCATGCCACAACTAGTATTACCTGTTTTCTAAATAAATGAATAAATAAATAAATAAATAACGAGATATTTAAATGAGAACGACCCAGACTTTCCAGTATGTAGCTTTGATGTTGCCGTATGTTTCTTTGATTTTTTTGGTGTCTCATATTGCTATATGTGGCCAAGCGTCACCGATTTTCAGTGCGGAACAATATGGATTGGCTAGCTAAGATATTGGTGTTAATACTGAATGTATATTCTTAAAGGTGGGCTCGGGATGAAAGAGTAACGTTCAGCATTGTACTCACCCTGCTATCAATACTAATTATTAGCTGAAGTGTGTAATACTATATGAATTTTGGGCATGAGAATTCAGGATTTGTAAATGATGTCACGTATAACATCCACTTGCTTAATGATTGCAAAGGACTTTACATTTAGAGGGGTGACCAGACGAGAATGTATTTAATCTTACTTTGAGCGTTCCTGTACTAAGTCATCACGGAACTATTTCTCTACACTAATTCATCACGGAACTATTCCTGTGCGCTAAGTCATCACGGAACTATTCCGCTACACTAAGTTATCACGGAACAATTCTCCTACACTAAATCATCCAGGAACTATTTCCTTACGCAAGTTATCAGGGAACAATTCCTCTACTCTAAGCTGTCACGGAACAATTCCTCTACTCTAAGTTAACAAAACATCAACAAAAAATAAGCAGAAATAACATTAAATAACAGCAACTAGGAGGTAGTCGCCAATTGAACTCTTTATCCTGCATTAACACTGAATCAATTGATGTATGTGACCAGTATATTGAGTGTGTATGTGTATGTGTGTATAGTACAGTCACATGGGCATTTACTCATTTTAAATTAAATATAAATTGTTCTTGTAAAATTTAACACTGACTTTCTTTAACCAAAGTCTATTCAATCCTGATTATTGAATTCTCTGCACCTTAACTGTGACCAAGAAACTTCCAGACGAAAATTGTCTATCGCTATGGATTTTTACAATGGTGGCCACGTACTAAACTTGGGTCAAAATAAGAGCGAGTCGAGTGGAATCGTGATAATCGAGGGTAGTACGAATTTGTTTATCAATATGTGTAGCTTTCATTGTGACATCACAACGCGCTACATCATATCCGGATTGTACTGGATCACACCTTTAGGTTCATTTCGTCCAAAAATGTCTACATACTTTAACATTGATTTTGCCGTATGCACCTCTCGAGGCATCGAAATAATGACCTTCCAAAGGAACATGGATGTGTACGAATCCAAATGAAGTGAATACTTGCCACATGAAGGTACTGTATGTAGAATCAAATTATAAAAATTTGCACCCATTACTGAAATAGTGTTGAATGCCTAAATGAACCGTGTGACTTGTACTATAAGCATGGTATCTTGCTTTTGGTGTTTTAGACGTTTCCTCTTGAAGCTTCCAACTGTATGTTATAGTATTTGTGCAGAACATGAACTTTTCCATGGAATAAAAACATGAATAGCATCAGCAATATATTAGAAAGCATATAATAGAGAGCATGAACTATATCCTTGTCTCCGATTTATATGCTGAAACTTTGCATTTTTAATGTCCCTGTTATTTTGAACGATATGTATTGTATGCGATGGCAAGCTGGTGATGATAGGAGGATAGATGGAGCAGTTAGAAGCATTCCAAAAGAAATACTACTATTTGCAATTACCCGGCCCTGCCGAACTACTTTTAGCTTGGCAATAAAAAAAATGGCACAATGTTTTTGTGGAATATTAAGCTACAAGCTAAAACGTATTATTCGTTTATTTTTCACCACGTGGAAGTTAGCATAAACTGTAATCTTCGACTATTTATGACGATACTCATTATCAATTTGGAGAACATTCATTGCCTTTCATAATGATTAACTTTCGTGGTTTTGTGAAACATTACATTGTCATCATTACCATAAATTTGTGGCTTGGACAAGTGGTCCTGTTGTGTTCACAGAGTCGTAACTTTTCGTTGCCTGGATAAGAAGTGGTCCTTTTGTTCATAGAGTTTGAAAACTGCTCGTTGCCTGGACAACATGTTGTCCTCTTGTTTTCAATGGTGGAGAAAACTGTATTTTTTTTTCTGATATCTGGTTTAAAGAACTACGAATGCCCTGAAAATTGCAACCCAACGACAAAAGAGTGCACAGTACGTTCACGTGCGCATTTAATAGAAGGGGAGACAACTGTGCAGCTACTTTAACAGGTAGGTGCTATTTCGCCTGACAAATACACACACACGAGATGAAAAATGTATATTATGATAAAGTGAATAATTAGAAAAGCATAAAAGGTCCAAACTAAAGTCATTATAACCTTGAATGAATCCGATTTATCACACACACACACACACACACACACACACACACACACACACACACACACACACA